>JASXSY010002291.1:0-38983 GCA_034509805.1 Sipha maydis | reverse complement strand
TCTTTTTTTTTGTTTCTCTTTTTCTTTTCCTTTTTTTTTTCTAGTTGTTGCTTTCTCAAAGCGGATTTAAGTTCTTGCATAATTCCATCATCTGATTCACTATCCGATGTAAATTCTTGATTAGGTGGTGGCTCTTTAGTTTTCTTAACCGTTGTTGTCTTTTTGGGCTTTTAGCTCTTGAAGTACTTAGTTTGTCTCTTTCGTCCATGTTTGGATGTTGCTTGTTATCCTGAAACCCTAGATATCCCCAGAAACCCGCCACCTACGCTACCAATCTTATCTGGACGGGTTTGAGTTATTTTTGATTTCAGACTTGTAAAATTTTCGAAAAATAAATAAATTAAAGCCTGTTGATTTCCGATTAGCAACGGCGGAACGGAAATATTTAAATTCGAACTTAGAAAAATTTATCGAAAATCAAACTGTTAGCAACGCGGGTCGCTAACGAGTTTGTTGATTTTTGGTAAATAACAATTTTTGTTTAAAAATATAAATTTTCGAATGTTCAAACCACCCTGGAGGGTGCGTATTTGAACCTACGGAGTTGATTTTTTTATCGGAAGAAAGGGAGCAACCGTGGGTATGCTCCCTGTAAATTCCAAAGTTATAGGTCCGTCCAGATAGGAGTAATAGCCCTATCCGTTCTGTCACTATGGAAAAATATATTTCTGACCTGTGTTGCCCTTGTTTCGGCTGCGGCTTCTCAACCCTTGGTTCGATTACCTCGAAGTCGGTATGGGAGAACGCAGCTTCTCGAGACGAATCCACTGGTGTCTTCAGCGTAAAAAACTGTTCACTTTTTCCCGACGAAAACGACGATCTCACGGGAGCTCAATAAAACACGTCCGTTAGCAACAATGTTATTCAACTTGATTAACTTGATTAACAAGATAATGTTATAACATATTATAACGTATAAACGTTATAACCTAGGTCATAACATATAACCACAATTTTTGTAGACAACAACGGTTACAGTTTTTGATTATAGATAGAATGACAGATAAAATCATTTTATCGCCATGCAGAACCGAATATGCACCGTGTCAATCTGTTTTATTGATTTTTAGGCTTTTTCTATTTTTAGCTAATAATTATTTTGTCAAATCATTTAAAGATTTATACAGAAAACTGTTGAGAATGGGGTTGTTAGAAACTACATTTTGAAAACTTCTATCCCTAAATGTCAATGTGATGTATATTAAAACAAATTTAGAGCTCCCTAGTCTCTACCCGCGGAAATGTGTTTTCAGTTACGTGGTTACGTCCTTGTTATACTCTGTTCGACGAGAGAGCATGCATATTGGGCGGTCGACGTATGGCTGTGAAAGGCTGGGTACGTGAGGGGTGAACCGATTTTCGTCGGGCCGTGGCGTTCTCTCTCGCTGAACAGTATGGTATCTATCAATCTATGATACAAATTCGCCCCCTCCTTAAACGAGCTTCAGATCCGCTACTGTAATAGGCGTGAATCATCGTTTTATTTATTATATTTTGTGGACGCGAATCGCCATCGTTATATATACCATTGTTTTACGCAGGGGTTCCCAACCAGCGGTACGCGTACCACAAATGGTGCGCAGAAAGCTCGTAGGTGGTACGCGGAGGTAATTTCTTTAAAAGGAATAGTTTTATTTTTTTAAATTATTATTGTTCAATAATATTTGATTTATTTGATATAAGCTGATTTTATAAATACCTATGACATAGGAACAAAACGAATGTAGAAGACAGTTTCAAACTTAAAGTAACCAGCACGAAGCTCGGTATTGACGTTTTCATTCATTTAATAAATAAAACATAAACTGTCACATTAAATTATTAATTTTTATTCATTACAATTAATAATAACTGTAAATATTTTACGTTGTTTATTTTGTGTGCATTAAATGCTTTGCTTATGTATTTATGTAGTTTAAATTGAAAAAGTTAATTATAAAAATAGCTTTAACTATATGAAATAATGTTAGTTTGTTTGTTGATAAGAAAAAAAAAAGAAAAAGAGATCATTAAGTTAAGTGGTACGTGAACATTTACCGAGATATGTAAGCGGTACGCAGATATCAAAAGGTTGGGAACCGCTGGTTTTACGTATGCAGTGGCGGTTCATCCCAAAGATGTGCCTATGTGCAAAGGTAAAAAAAGGGGCTCCTTCACCTTTTAATTCTATATAATATAAATATATCATAATAAGTATTTTTATTTTAAAATAAAGAAATCTTATACAAATCCGAAGATACTATCAATTTTTATTTTTATTTAAATTACATACAAAATAAAATAGAATTACATAAGAATAACTTATAATTATAATAATAGTTCAATCAAAATTTCGTCTGCGTGCTTTTTTTTCTGTCAAATTATTATTTTTTTTTCTAAAATTTAACTGACGTACTCAGTTGTTTTCAATAAATATAATTCCGAGTTCACTTAATCTTTTTTTACACATTGAACTCCGTAAAATGTATTTTATCAACTTTAATTTCAAAAATGAACATTCCGCTGTAGCAACTGTTACAAAAAATGTCAAAATAGCATACATGCTGTACAAATTTCAGAAAATGTTAATATGCGATTCTCTATAACAAGTAATTCAGTAATTGCTTTTACCGGTGTTCATTTTGTAATTTCTTCTTTAAAACAAGATCTGAACGATAAAATTTGATCAGCAAGAACATTCAATCAACGAATTTGGTTGAATAACTTCAAATGTTTTGAATATTTCATTTAAACTAGCAAAATGTTTTTTTAATTATATTATTATTGATATTGATATTGATATTTATTAATTCAACCATACATTTATATATATATACAAAGCATTTACATAAATTTTTTGTTGATACCTACTCTCTATAAGCAAATGCTTGTGTTGAGAGTAGGGAGTTTAAGTAACTAAAATTAAACATAATTTATTGTTCAATTACAATTATATAATAACTAATAATTCCTATAATAACTGTATTTAATATAAAAATTAGCTAATTAAGATAGTTAATCATGATATTAACAATAATAATGAGTTAGACTTATAATATAATAAAGTAATGATAAACAATACAAATAATAACATAATAATATAACAGTAGTAAAAGAATTAAACATAATTTAAAAGATATAATATAAATAATAATGAAGACTTTAATTAAAATATTGCATAAATAGAGTACGAAGCTTTAGTTTAAAGTATGATGTATTCTCTATTAATTTAATGTCCAACGTGAGTTGGTTAAATAATCGTATGCCTCTAGTTATGTAATAATTCTGCATTAAAGTTGTATTAGGTTTATTGATAAGTAAATTACCATTTTCTACACCCCTAGTGTTATAAGTATTATATGTTTTGAAATCTTTTTTATTAATGAAAGTTTTTATTATTGAAGCTTTATTATATAGTTCTCTTAACGTTAATATTTTTAGTTTTCTAAAAAGTTCAGTAGTGTTACCGTAATGGTCAATAAAATCATTTTTCATCATTATTCTAACAAGTATTCTATGAGTTATATTAAGTGGTTCTAGTACATTTTGATATGCTGAACCCCATACTATTATACCATATAATAATATCGATTGAACTAACGCAAAGTATATCATTTTTAAACACGGTAAATCAAAGATATTTCGTAGTTCTTTAAATATATGAAAACATTTTCGTAAGCGTAATATTACCGTATCAATATGCGGCTTCCATTTTAAATGCTCGTCAAAAACCACACCAAGATATCTTGCTGATCTAACTCTCGCTATACGACTACTGTTCTTATTGCATATATCTATGGATTTTTTTTTATAACAATCATTACAATAAGATTTTATAATTATTTGTTCTGGGGTGTTAATATCAGACAAAGCAAATGGAATAAATGTTGATTTATTTTTATTCAATGCTAAACTATTTTTAGCATACCAATCATTAACTATTGAAAATCCAGAATTAGCTTTTTTTTCTACCAAATTCCAACTATCACCTTTGAAAAATAATACCGTATCATCAGCAAAAGCCAATATGTCACCATCTATGTCTAACTTAAATAAGTCATTTACGTAAATAGAAAATAGTAATGGACCTAATACTGTTCCTTGCGGAACACCATACTTAACAGTGGTCAAGTCACTGATCGTATCATTAATTTTAACAGATTGGTATCTGTTAGTAAGATATGATTTAAACCAGTACCAAAATGAATTAAAACCTATTATTGATTTTAGTTTAGTTAAAAGAAGGTCGTGATTTACTGAGTCAAATGCTTTAGCTATATCTAGAAATATTGCTAAACATTTTTTATTTTTATCTAAAGCATTATATATTAAATTAGAAAAGTAAGATATTGCCTCCTGGCAACCCACATTTTCTCTAAAACCAAATTGTTTATCACTAAGGGCACTTTTATATCTAATGAATCTCTGGAGTTGGAGCTTAACACATTTTTCCAAAATTTTAGCTATTGCAGATATTAAGGTAATGGGTCTGTAATTAGATATTTCTTTTGTGTCACCTGCTTTAAAAATAGGACTTATTGATTTTTTATAAACTTGAGGAAATATGCCTTTTGAAAAACTTAAATTAATTAGATAAGTAAGTGGTTTTACGATATAATCGGATATATGTAGTAATATATTAGAAGAAATAGAATCAAAACCTGGCGAAGTACCTTTTTTTAGTGATTTAATCAATTGGAGTATTTCCTTATCATTAAAACATATAAATTTTAACTCAGATTTTATTATATTATTATTATCATTTAGAGCAGTGGTTCTCAACCTTTTTTAGTTCACGGCACACTATAATACACCACAAGTTTTAATGGCACACTCCCGCACTTGACAACCACAACAACTTCGACAAATTCGCCGAAGGCAATAGTTATCGCCACGTGCCTATACATGTATCCGGTATCGTCTTATCTACACAATTAGCACACAATTGGTCAATTGATAATTTCAATTTATTTCCGAAAAACTACTTTTAAAAATAAATGTCACGAAATAAAACACTGTTTTCAATATTTAATAACATTTCTCGCGGCACACCGGTTGAGAACCACTGATTTAGAGCAATATTATCAGTATTATTCATTTTATTAGCATTTTGTATTTGAGTTGCAATTGTTTCTCCCATACTAGTAAAATAGTCATTAAATATATTCGCACACTTTAGTGAATCGTTATTAGCATTAATTAATTTATTTTCAAAGGTTATTTGAGAAATTGGTTTAATATTTTTAGCATTTGTATTAATTATTTCACCAATTACGTTCCAAAGCTGTTTGGTATTATTACGATTGTTATCAGAAGTAATATTCGTTATTTTTTTCCTATAATACTCATTTTTAACATATCTTATTAGTAAACAAAGTTTGTTTTTATATTTTTTATAGTAATTAAGGAAATGTAAGTTATTAGGTTTTTTTAATACCATTTTACCTAGTTTATCTCTTTTCCTGATTGATGTTATTAATCCAGTCGTTATCCAAGGCTTCAATTTACGTTTGCTTGATGCAGTATTATTAAATATTATTTTATTAGAGTTAATTATAAGATTATTTAATATATTATGAAAGTTATTAGCACAATTGTCTACATCATTATCCTCAAAAATAATTTCCCATTTTTCTTTAGCTAAGAGTGAACGTAAAATTTTAATGTCTATAATTGTTTTTTTATTCGGAAATTCAGATTTAATCGTTTTGCAATTTTTTCTTATATCAAAGTAATATAGTGATCTGTAATACATAATTCCAATATGAAAGGCTTAATATTACTAGTACAACTCTTTTTTATAAATATATGATCAATCGTTGTGGCACTGTTATTGATAACCCTAGTATATTCATTTATACAACTCACAAACCCCATTTGGGCCATAAGATTTAAATAATCAACTTTAAGTTCATCATTACTCTCAGGCGATATATTAATATTCATGTCTCCTAAAATTAATACACTATCAGCTGTAATTTTGGAAACTATTTTGCTTAATTTAGTTTTTAGATCAATAAAATTATTACTATGTGCTCTATATAGTGCAATCACTTCACGGACTGTTTCATTACTACCTAAACTTATTGATAAGCAATTATAATAATCAATCATAATTTCACTAACATAATTTATTTTGTGCTTTTTGTTAACATAAACTATAATACCACTATTTTGATTAAAGTTATTTTCTTGGGTTTTATACACATTAAAACCAGTCAATTCAAAATTAATAATGCAATTCTTAAGCCAGCATTCAGTAAGGACTATACAGTCAAAAAATTGTAATTTTTTATTAAACATAATTAGTAATTGGGAAAAATGTTTTGTAATTGATCTAATATTTAAATGAAAAGTAAGAAAACTATTTTTATTAACAATATTAAAGTCTAATTCATTAATGTCTGATATATTATCAGTTTTCAAATTATATAAACTATCTAATTTATCAAAGTTGACATTCATTTATTATTATTTATATTTACATACTATGAAAATTAAAATTGAATTTATTGACATACCTATAATAATTAATTTAGATCACTTTCGTCGTGGATTCTGAAAACTCTGGCGTTGTCATCTTTACGTACTAGAATATTCGTTCCGCTTACCCAGACATATTTGTAATTTTTTTCTATTGCCAATGACTTTACACTTCCCAACAAAAGCCTTCTGGATTTTGTCAAGTGACTATTAACGTATACTTTTGAAACCGGCCAGCTGTTTTGATATTGATTAGCAGTTAATTTGTTTTTCTTTGTTTCCGCAATGAACCGGTCTTTATCATTCGAGTTAGATAACCAAACAATTATTTTCATATCTGTTTTATGGATCGTAGAAATTCGGTATGCTTTCAATATATTGCAATCTAAGTTTAGTTTATTAACCATTCCTTGAACTAAGGTTTTACAATCTTCATTTTGCGATAGCGGCACACCAATAATTTCTACCGAGTTCTCTAATGACTTTTGTTCAATATCGTCAACTTTATTTTTTAACTGTTGGACTTCAGTTGCTAGTTTTTGATTTGCTTCATTTAATTTAGTATTTTGGAATTTTAGTTCATTCATCTCTTTTAGTATTTTTCCAACTGTAACGTTAAATTCGTCAAACTTGTTACTCATATATTGAACTGATTCCGTTAACTGTTTAATATTATAATCTTTTTCATTAGTCGTTTGCGTTATCTTCTTACTTGCCCAATCGACCTTACAATCAGAGCAAACCCATTTACCCTTCGTGTTATTTGACATTTTACCGTAACCCTGTTCATTTATACCTTCACAGTAATAATGCGAAGTCTTTTTGCAGAGTGAGCATGTTATTATTTCCTGACTTAATACTGGACCTTGGCATTTTCGACAGCTCATATTGAATTAGTTTATTATTATTTACTAATATAAACGTTATTAATAAAAACTAATAGACTTTAATAAACGAAGCGTACAATCTATAACATTTTAATAGGTGCGTTACCCCAGCACCCATACTTTCAAAATCATGAATTGTAATCAAGCCTTATTATGTACTTTATTTTGTACAATTTTGTACAACCCCCAAACCACTCCGAAATCCAATCTCATCTTACGGGTGCTGCGGTAATGTTACCCCAGCACCCGGATCAGTTATTTTTCACAAATTTCAACTTTAAATCGTACAGTATTATGTACTTTATTTTGTACAACTGTGTACAACCCCCAAACGCCCCAGAATTTCATCTTACGGGTGCTATCGAGTATCTTGTATCAATATTGTATCTACGATACTTGTATCGAAGATACTGCACTTCCTTTTAGGTAGGAATAGTTGTTGTTGACTAATTTGAATAATTCAATAAGTAGTTATCAAAAGAAGATATTAGGTATGTAGGTACTCAGATATCAAGTTTTAAAATTATGTCAATTATATTAAGTAAGTGCATTATTTTAATAATAGTTAAATTTATTCATTCATATATTTATATATAAATACCATATTACATTTTTTCATTTGTTAACAGATGATTTATTTTCTGATAAGAAGAAAAAATAAACATCGTTTTATATTTGTCATGCCCAGTGGTTAATGTGGGAAAAATGTTGTGGGGGGACGTCACCAAAAATTGAGGAACGTTCCCTAGTTCTTCATCCAAAGTCTATATCTTCTTCTTCTTCTTCTTTATCAGCTTAGCCGTCCATTCAGGACTATCGCTGCCATCGAAATCCCTCTCCACCTCTCTCTCTCTGATATGTCTATATCTAATTAAACTTTTTTAAGAAACCTACTAGGTATGAATCTATAATTTGATTTTTTCACACACCATTATTCATAATAAGTTTTTGTTAAAAGTATGTAAAATCAAATTTTCTTCTAAGAAAAATTATTTTAAATATATAATACTATTGTTTATCACACCCATTCTCAATATCACATCAATTTTTCTTTAATCAACTTTTGACTTCACTAAAGCTTTTGATATGGTCAACCACAAAATCCGGTTCGGTGTTTTGAAACACTCTGGATTCGAAGACTCCTTACTGTCTTGGTTTGGCTCGTACTTGTCAAATCGGAAACAGTAAAAGTCCATGGCATTCAATCCTGTCACTGCCGTTCCTTCTGGCTTGCCTCAAGGGGGACATCTCTCTCTGCTGCTTATCTCTCTGTTCATAAACTGTGTTTCAAATGTTATCAAGCATCAAGCATAGCAAATTTTTGCTGTTTGTAGATTACCTGAAGCTTTTCCTGAGATGAATTCATTTGATGACTATCATAGATTGAATGAAGATCTGAACTTAACTACGGTATAAATTAATAAATTCACGTCAAAGTTATTCATTATTCCTTGTATTCATTATAAATTACGTTTAAATTGAATAATTTTTTTTAATTAATACATAATTTAAAGTATAATATAAAATATAGTACTTAAATTAATAATATAGATACTTGTTTATTATTTTGGTAAACAAGTGCACTCATGCGTGTTGCATTTTTCGGTTCGTTCTACTGACATTCATGTACATACACGAGCAATCATGAATGTCAACCATCTTGACTGATGATAAAAATTCAAACATGTTAGAATTTCGTCAATTATACAATTTATTTGTCAGTCAATATCAGTCATACTCATTCATGGTCAGTCATAAATGTCAGTCACGTTGATTGTCATTCAAAACTGATCGTGTATGGGGCCCTTTACAATTGTAACGGTGGCTAAAATTATCAATTAACTGATAAATTCGACGCCGATCGCCGTTGAACGATAATATCATAGCCGCGGGCTCCGCGCGGTCGTCCAGGGTATTTTTATCTATATTCCATTGCCGATATTATTATTTATTATTGTCTATTTTTATGCGTCAAGACGGCATATATTGAGCGGTGTATCATTTCAGTTTCACTGTGAAAAATAACTGATCCGGGTGCTGGGGTAACGTTACCGCAGCACCCGTAAGATGAAATTGGATTTCGGAAAGGTTTGGGGGTTGTACAAAATTTAATTTTGGTTGTACAAAATTGTACAAAATAAAGTACATAATACTGCTTGATTACAATTCATGATTTCGAAAGTACGGGTGCTGGGGTAACGCACCTCATTTTAATACGTTTTCATAGTAAATTGTCGACGGACGGTTTATGTATCTATATAATTTAGTCAATTATAGTACCTATAAAAGAATAATACAATAAATAAACGTGCTTACACGAATCGGCTATCGATGTATCATGGCATAATATCATGAAACACAAAATTTTAGGTGTAATTTTTTTTCAATTTTCAAATAATGCTTAAATACTAAATTTCTTACCTTCTTCAAGTTTTTATGAACTATTCAAATGTTGGAAGAATATTTATTTAAGAAAAGTTGTTTAATGTATACTTTGGTACTTTTATACATTCTTTTTTTATATGTATTGCCATTTTCCTTGTATGGTTTGTTACAATATTATCATAAATACTTGTCATCATGTTTTATGTAGCATTTATTTTTTATTACTTTTGGTTTCATCTTTGTTATATTGACTTGTGTTAAAATTTTCAAAAAATATATTTATATAAATAATATAATTCACATAAATTTCGATAATACGTAATAACACTAATAACACTGATAAGTGTTAACCGACAATTACTTTATATTATTACTACATGCTATTTATCAAAATTAATTATAAGAAATTTACACTTTCCAACGATAGATATTTTTTGTGACATGTACTTAAGGGGCCTCGTCACCACATGGTTTTTTGTCAAAAACTACTGTTTCTAATTCCAACGATACGTGTCGACAATTATCACGATTTTCATTCTGAAAAATATTCGGATTCTCTGCAATATGTACGAGGGAATGACCTAGCTACATTTTTAAGTTTTTTTAATTTAAATTGCAATAAATATTGTAAAAATTTAAAAAATTGTAGATCTTTAAACTGAAATATTTAATTAACCAAGTACAATTTTAAAAAAATGTGCCTCGGTCGATCCCTTGTACATATTGTGAAAAATAAGAATATTTTTTCAGAATGTAAATCGAGAAAATCGTTGAGACGTATTTTTAGAATTAGAATCGTATGTTGGAGTGAAAAAAAAACAATTTTTCGTGATGACAATATTAGGTATTGACTTGCGCGTGCAAGTGCGTGCGACGTAGCTCTCCGTACCGCTACCGCCGCTCGTGTAGAGTTATTATCTAATAATGAACCTATACAATGTATTTATAATTAGATACGTATAATTTGTAGTAATTGTAGTATCCTATAACAATATTAGCAAATGCTATTAAATCCGCGCCCTGATAATAATTTATACACATAAGATGCTATTATTAAATTTTCTTGAATTCTCATACTTATTTTATAAATTTATAATTTATAATCGATTTGAATTTTTTATTTAGTCTCTATTCGGTTTTCTTTCTGTAAAGACTAAATAATTATTGTAATAAGAAAAATGAATTCTTAGTATAAAGCAAGACTTACCAAGACACAGCTCAAGCTCATTACAGGACGTTGACAGTAACATCGTTGAGTTATTTAATTCAATTATTGCGAAATTTATAGGAGGTAAACGAGTTAATTATGCTTTAGAAAATTCATATTCTACGAGGTGCATGTTAGCTACCATAAGTAAAAACAATAAACGCCCAATATATTCGTTACACATTGTATAAAAAAAGCCCATTTAAAAAAGTAATGCGAAAGCTTTAAATATTTTGAGAAAAGAAAAATAAGAAAGACAAAACCAATCAAGATCCAAAAATAAACGATTTCGGAAACAATTATTTAAAAACGGAACCGATATTTCATACGGGAATGAAGCCAGCAAACCAGATATGGATAAGGAAGAGTTTTCCAGACAAAAAGAGGAAGTGCTAAATGAAATGAGAAGCCTAGTGAAAAACCGCGAAGAAATTGAACGACAGACTACTGACCAGTATCAAAACATAAAGTGGTTTGAAACTAGGAGGAAACTTTTAACTGCCTTCAACTTCGGTAAAATTATTAATCGTCGACTTGATACTGGTTGCGAAAATGTAGTTAAAAGTTTATTATATACAAAACAATTCACCGTTTTTTATTTTATTATCAAAAGTGTATTTACAATCTGTATTCATGTATACAATTAGTAAATTTGGTAACAGTTACAACAATATATAAGAAAGAAAAACAACATGACTTTACGTGAGGAGGGAAGTGCACCAATGTGGATACCATCATGCATGAAAGGGGATTTTGTTAATTAGTACAGGTCGGGGTTCAAAAGATCACGACACCAATTTCTTTTTAGTCGATGTAGCGGATTGCCTGGAATGGATTCACTGGCTAAATTGTATATTAATGGGTTTAAATGGTTGATAGATTGGTTGATAGATGGTGTGAAATTTTTTTATAGGAACTGTTTCAATTTTTAGGTCAT
Source organism: Sipha maydis (assembly GCA_034509805.1). Taxonomy (NCBI): domain Eukaryota; kingdom Metazoa; phylum Arthropoda; class Insecta; order Hemiptera; family Aphididae; genus Sipha; species Sipha maydis. Next base: position 27,105 of record JASXSY010002291.1, on the reverse strand, counting down.
TGTGTAATGAGAGGTTAGAGACATACCATGGTGCGGATGTTATTTGACGTAGAGAGATTGATTGAAAGGCCTGGATGGTTCTTATTTGGGAAGGCTTAGCACATCCCCAGAAATTTATTGATTTTAAAGACTTTTTCTTAGGTGCTACTCCAGATGGAATAATCAATAACGACGGAATCGTGGAAATAAAATGTCCATTTTCTGCGGCTGAAATAACCACCGAAGAAGGAATTTTAACAAAAAAAATTACCTGTTGGCAACTACAAAATAATGACACTATTGGAGATTATAAAAAAAAACATAATTATAATTTTAAAGTGCAAGGGCTATTAAATGTTACAAAAAGAAAATATTGCATATTTTGCGTATGGACCAGAAAAGAATTCAAAACTGAAAAAATTATGTATGACGAATTATTTTGGCAACAACATATGTTGCTAAAATTAATTAATTTTTTCTTCGATTGTTTATTGCTTGAAATTGTAGACCCGAAACACCCTGGAAGACCTATCAGAAATCCAAACTATATTTTACTATATTATACTAATGCAGTAATACTTGAACTATTTATCAAAATATACACAACATACCTATCTATATAATCTGGCAAAAATAAAAAAATAATAATAATAGGTAATTATAATCTAAAACTCTTCCTGATTTATATATTATCTACATGGTAAATATACCTACATAAATGTATTTATTTATTTTCCATTTGGTATCAAGTATTTTTATTTCCTAAGTTCAACAACACTGTGGATAACATTATAATTTTGTATAATTCATAGCATGTAATAAGCTAATAAACTAATGAACCCAAAAATAATTCTCCGAAGCCATTCAACATGCGAGTACACGACACCGATTATAATAATATCATGATAACGACTATCTGTTCTGATGGTATGGAAGGGAGCGCGGTACTCACACTAACAATCGTTTACAACTAACTCAAAAATTGTGGGTGGCTACGACGAGATTAAAAATTGCCTAAATGTTGGCCCTTAAATAATAGCCGTAGCGAGGCCCCTTACAAAAAAAAAAAAAGATAAAATCATTCAATTTGTAAAATCAACTATCCTGTAGGTATTGTCATCCGCGTATACGCGCGTCGATTGCGATAACGACGCAAGAATCTATTTCCGCGCGAACACGCGCGTGGCGTCGCGGATTTAAATTCCATGTATTATCAGACCGTTCAGTTGACACGCGCGTATCGATTAATGATGAGCATAATCGAATGATCTTTATAATCGAATGATTCGTAATCGAGACATTTTCATAATCGAGAGAATCTCTCGAAAAATCACTTGAAATAAATCGTTTTTTCGTTTGATAACAAGATTCTCGTATCTCGATTATTAATATTTCGAGACATCTCTCATTATAAAAATGTCTCGATTATGCCCATCATTGATAAGAATAATCAACTAATATTACTTATCGAGATAATCGAAAAATTACTCGAAATATGAATAAACTTCCAGTAAATAATTATTAGTTAAATGTTGCTTTTTTTATTTGTTGGTATAATATTAGTTAAAAATTACACTATAATTTAGGAATAATAATAACCATGATATATTAATAGTGCTTTAAATAAAAGACAGGTTTTTATTTTTTTATTTAATAATTATTATCTAAATTTTAAATAAATCAGTTAGTTTAAAATACTGTAAGTTCTTAATTATGAAAAAACTCTATTTTAGTTTTTTTATATAGGTACTTAAAATATATTATAAATGTGTATAGCTACCAAATCCAGCAAATAAACATTTTAAGTTTCAAATAAAATTTATTAAATATCCTCCAAATTAAAATTAATAGTAAACTAATAAAATAACTTTATAACAGCTCGTAATAATAAGTATACAAATAATTAATATTTAATTAACAAAACTGGACAAAATGTAAAAATGAACAAAAAAATTTAAAACAAATTCAGATTACTATTTAAAAATATAATTAAATCTAAATTTTTTGGTGATAGCCGATTTCTACGATCATTGGTGATCAGTCCTGTTTTTGAAAACACCCATTCAGACGGAACAGATGTTGCTGGAGTACACAAATACTTCGACTGCATATTATACAAATCTGGAAATGTGTTTTTATACTGTTTCCAAAATACCAATGGATTTTTTTTACGGTCTAAAAGTGTCATTTCTAAATATTGACGTATTATCAAATTAGAAGTTATACTTGGACTCGATGTAGTTACTTAGTCGAGTTAATTACGTTAATAACTTTGCTATAACTAGTGAAAATTTAAAAAAAAAAATTAATTTTAAGACCTTTTTATAATAAATTAGCTAATAAGGAATAATTTGTCAAAAAAGTTATATGTTCGATGTTATAATTTTTAAAAATCTGCAGAGTGTAAAAAATGAGTTCTATTTATCATACTTTTTTGTGTGCAATTAAGAAGTATATAGATGTAGCCATTTTAATTTTAAATCCTGGTGACATTTTTAATTCCAGTCCGCCCCTGAACGTGGCCTTAATTTTAAAACTAGGGAATAAACAACGACAATATTAATCAGGCTGCAACTTGTTTGCGCAAAATCCATAATTTTTACTTGAAAAATCGGAACTCGTTTGTGCATACGATTATATTAAATATACAACTTGTTTGCGCACACGAAAATAATTATTTAGTTGCGCGGTATAAAACCCGGTGAATGTTATCGGCCTTATCGTGGTTTACGACTATCATTGTGTTACACAAACGTTTTAATATAGACCTAACACAGTACGTCTCGAGAGCTTAAAGTGTACGTATATAGAATTATTGTGAACATGGATTTAGAAATTAGTAAAGTTTTTGAATCGCGACGAGGAAATATTTGTATTAGTATAAATAATTTTAAACTCACTAAATATCGTGTTTTAAAAAGTGGTGATTTTTATTTTCGTTGTACCAATAAAAAATGCAATGGCTTGTATGTTGTAAATAAACTATACACCAAAGTAATTAAAGTTATAAATGATCATAGTAAACATAGTGAGTATTCAGCAAATGAAATTGAAAAAGAGATGATTCGCAGTGTTGTGAAACGTAAAGCTGAAACAGAGCTACACATACAACCGAGTAAGATAATAAGACAAACACTTCATTTAAACCAAGGTAATAGGTAATCTTAAACATAGTGATATTCATTTACTAAGAAATTCTATGTATGCCGCCAGAAAAAAACAGTTTCCAACGCTTTCAAAAAATATAAATGAAGCAATTAATCACATTAGGGAAATGCAAGAAAATTTGTTATTTAAAGGTGAACAGTTTATTTTTGAAGAGTAAGTCAATTTCAACGTATAATACAATGTGGATAACAATTCAGGATCTTTGTGTTTATACGCTTAACCAAGAACTAAATATTAAAGAGCTCCATGTAGATTTTGAGATATCCGCACACAATGCTTTACTAAATCTTTATCCCTATTGTAAAATTGTAGCTTGTACTTTTCATCTAGCTCAAAGTTGGTTTCGGCACATTCAAAGTAACAAACAATTATTACTAGAGTATAACAACAAAAATTCCAATATTAGCAATTGGCTTAAGTTTTTTTGGTTTGCAGTATTTACCTCCAGAAGAAGTAAAAGATGCCTTTACACAATTAATATCAGATTGCCCAACGTCATATTTTTCATTTTCCGACTACGTTCTTCAAACATATATAATTCCCGATTCAAAATTTAATCCAACGTTATGGGCAGGACATCCAAAAGACGAACCTCGAGCTACGAACCTCGAGCTACGAACGGTGTAGAAGTATTTCATAGACATTTTAACAAACAATTTAACACTCCACATCTCCACATACACTAGGTAATAGACGTAATTCTTAAAATACAAAGCGAAACAGAATTAAAAATAACATATATCATAATTATCGCTGTAAGGAGTCAATAGAATCAGTTGAACATCGCATAAACTTATGGACAAAATATACATCTGGCGAAATAGATCAAATTAAATACATTCAAATAATGGGAAACTGTTATTGCAAAAAATAATCCATAAAAACCAATCATATTAAAATTAAAATTATCATGAGTAGTATGAAAACGCCGGTTCTAAACCCACCTCCGCCTCATTTGCTTCTTTGGCCTCCTCCTCCGCCTACCGTATCACCACCGCAAAACAATGCTGATTCATTACCCCCCGTCCCCGCTACCTACTACCTCGACATTACTGATCCCCCCCCCCTGCCAAAACCAAACGTTCTATCACTGACACTGTTAGCAGTTTTTAATTATCAATTTTTTTTATCATACATTGTTATCAGTGTTTTGATTATACTAATTTGATAAACACCATTTAATAATTTATTTTTTACTCGACGTTGTTATCAGTGTTTTGATTATATTAAATTGATAAAGTGATTACAGGCCATATTTGATAATACTTTTGAAAAATAACGAATTGATAAAACAATATCTGGGTAAGAATCGAAATGGAGATGTATAGGACTTAACCGTATACAATTCCCCACTTAAACTCTTACATCCATTAGTTATATGTATTCAATACAACGTATATAAATGTTTCCATAAAATATCAATTGGTGTAATACTTGACAATATTTCCAAGAAAAATCGTATTCTGCAATTATTATAAGATAGAATTACAAGACCACACTTGATTTCCAAGAAAAAACGTATTTATTAAAAATAATAATTTCCCTCTCCAAATTAATCGAATCTGGAGACACCGGCCTACTGTTGGTCTTTACACCAAAATCAGTCGATGCGTCGCGTACCTAGTGTCAAGTGGTGATTTTCAAAGTTGTGTGTTTTTTTTTTCTTACAATGGCTGGTTCAATTGTCAACAATGCTGCTGCATATAAAAAGTATAATTATGTCGCGCCTAAACCACCGAGCGAACTGATCGATTCAACAATGTTTGTCATTTACTTTCCTGGTCGAAAGTTTTTAAACGTTGGATTGGATCCGATCAATGACTTCAATGTTGCAGTTCACATTATTACGCCATATCGCCACGTCTCGATTTCACATGACTTTTTGAAACGTATTTACTCTTTTATGGGTAATATTTTATCGATGATTTTGGACACGCCGGATGACAACAAAAATCTTTTACTCTTTTCGGATGATGAAAGTAAATTATCAAAAACTATTTATCGTGGTGAAAACACTTTGGTAATAGAATCCAAAGTTGCTGATGGGTGTCGCGTACTCCTTAATCGTGCGGATCTTATAACGCTACAATACATGGAATGGTCTGTTTTTGAGGCTTGCATTGGAAAAACTACTGTCGTTCGCCCTATGGTACTACATCAATTTAAGCAAATAACAGATTATTTCAAATTGAATTGTTCACGAAAAATGAACATCGATGAAATGGCCGTGACGATTCGGAATGTCAGCGACGAACTTATATCAAGTCATGTGGAACAGAAAACCCGAAGGAACTTCATAAGTGAGTTGAAACTACTCGCTACAAGACAGCTAGCCGAACAGTGTGTAATCAAAAAAGAACCTGAGGTAAATTAATTTTATTCGAATAAATGTAGGCATATATATTATATATATTATTATTATTTAGGACGATGTTGATTCGGGTTGTTTTTCATTATTTGAATGTTCGTCAACAATAGATCTTTGCGAAGACGCAAATATGCCACCGTCTCCAAATAATTCTCAGGTAAAATATAAAAAAACATAATATAAATAGTACACAATTACATATATAATATTATTATAGGCAGTTGATGAAAATGACGGTCCAATGTATTTCAACAGACCCGCAACACCAACATATGCAGTGCAGACAACACCCAAAGTGAAACGAAAAATATTTTTCTGATTGTATGATGCTGAACAATAAAAAAAAAAAAACTCAATATTTTATTATATATAAAAAAAAAGTGTTTTTATTTACAATATTTACAATTTTCTTACATCACCGTTAAACGGATTATATGTTACGATTCGATCGTGTAAAATTAGACAGTAAGCTGTAGTTTTTGCAGGAATGTTTTTTATGGTTTCAAATTCCACTCTCAAGTCGACTGTAGACGATTTTACATTGTCGTTTTGACGTGATAAATCTACCACTATGATTGATGCTAGTAGACAAAAATCGGTTTTTGAAAGTAAAGGTTTACTGTGGTCTCTGTCGTAGTAAGACTTTTGAAAATCCATATACGCCTTGTATACTATGGAAGTTTGGTTATTTGAAAAATCTACACGGAAATCTTCATACGGGTACACTTCAGAGTTCAAATAAACTTTGAGGTTTTTTAAATAGCAATGATCGAAATGCCCAGAATGATTGAGCAAATTATTTTTTCGATCTGTTTGAAATCCAATTATAACAAACCGAGGTTTCTCTAGTAAACTGCTTGATTTCACCGTCCACGAATGTGAAGTATTTTGAGGTAAAATAGGGTACTCACAAAGGTCCCAATTCCTGAACGCGCATGACGATTCACGAGAGTCCAAAACTTTTAATAATTTCAATTTTTCTTTATCGTTTACTCGAACAATTGTCATTTTCCACAAAACATTGCTCAATTCGATTCTTACTTTTTTGTTTTTTTCAATGTTTTCACTGACTGCAACGCCTGTGACGTGCAATGCATCAAAATCAGTCGATGATCTATTCAAAACCAGTTATTGATTACAATTGAGTAAAATTTTTTTATAATCTTCACAAAATCCGAATAAATGTTTTAGAGGAATGCAACCGGAAAAATAAACGTTATCCACGAGTTTTGAATCGGTCGTCATATTCCAACCGGCATTTTGCAACTCATACAGGTCGTTTAAAGTATACGAACAGTATCCCTTTAAACATGAAGATATTCCAGGAGATTTTAATTTCTGTATTTCAGTTCCGTTCAATTCATATCTCATTTCGGAAAAAAGAAATGCAAGTCCGTTGTTTGTAAATTGAAATTCTCCTATGCCCAGTCCCACGTCAACGGGTTTATTAATCTTACCTTCGATATAAATGTAGCTCTCACACGATAAAGTGTACGCGTCAATATTTTGAATAGATATTCCAATTTCATCGTTATTGTGCATTGCCGAAGTCGAATACGGTAGAAAAGAGTGATATTGTATTTGAGTTATTTTACAGTCTTCAACATAGCCCTCGGTCACGTCCAAATACATATCATCCATTTTTAAATCACTTTTAACGAGCGTAAAAATTCTATATTATTTTTGTTGAGTTTGGACAACGGCGGCGGTGGACGTGTTGCTTTATCGACCTTTGGAATACTACTTATAGTTTTTATAACTCTATTCTTTTTGCTTGTAAATTTAAGACCCATTCTCGTATTTAATCTGCAGACGAACTGTAATCGGTTCACCTCGTAAGTTTATTAAATTACCATCTTAATCTCTTAGTACAATAATTACTTTACTTATGGATGTAGTGTTAAGAGAATAAAATACTAAATGTCTGGGAACCTCTATGATTTTGTAACCCGATGAAACGGTTGGAAAAAATTCGTGTGTAGTCTGACACGACACTCCGTCACAGAATGAACCGTGAATCAAATTACATTCTATTTTTATACAATGCACTTTAATTATCTTGACCAGATTTTCAGATTCGTGTGTGATTCCACCTTTGTATATCTTGTTTTGAAAACCCAACAGCTTCGATATGTTATTATCTACAGTGAAATCTATGTCCAAGTTGGCAGTCATTGTGTATTTCAATGTATTATTATCGGCTTCTAATCGAAACGATGAAACGTCTGAAGGCAATCATTTTTTTATCATAGTTTTTAAACCATTAAGTTCATAAGCCCCTGTAGGAATAGTGACGCTTACAGTTAGTTTGACCGTTTGACTTGCGAAATGCAATAACATCACACCCGTATTCGACGTTTGGTATAGAATTATTTGTGTGCAAGCTCAAAAGAGAAATATTAGTCGATTTATCTACCTCCAACGGTGGGAAAATATCACAAGACAATTCACTCGAATTACCGTTTAACGTTATTGTATACATGATAAAAATTTTAAACACAAGTGTCCGCAATTTGTTGTGTTGTATTTTTGATCTCGTTTGTAATTATATCTGATATTACAACCTCGAAAATATGCTTGTAATTCTAATGGTGGGGGCAAATTTCCAAAACTGTCGTAATAATCAATGTTATTTCCGATTTTTTTATACGCTACCCAATGAGTACCTGTACTGTCTTCGATGTCCAAGTTGACTACGGCCGATTCTCTGTATTTCGAACAAAGTGGTAACTTGTCTCTGGAGAAAACTCCTATGAAATGAGGTATTTTCAACTCGTGTGCGTATTTTATAATCTCATAGTCGTACAGAGCTCTGTTGGGTAACGTAGAAATTAGTTTTTTTTCGGTTTTCTTTTGGGTCCACTTTTATACGGTGAAATACCTTTTCCGATTTTATACGTATTCGACGTGTACGGTGAGAGATATAAACCTTTGCCTAAATGAATGGGTGTGTTTCTGTTGGATTTCATTTCGTTAACAGTCTTGACCACGTTTGCAATACCACCGGATAGTGCCCCCAATGCGGACAGACCCACAAAAATCGGTATAAGGGGTAGAACACCGCCTCTTTTAGGAATAGGTATTACTCTGGGGGTTTTTGTCTTTGTCTTATTTTTCGAAAATGATTTTTTAGCAGCGGCAATACATGTTTTTGCTAACTTTGTTATATTGTTTTCGTGCAGTTTATTTTTAATTGCTTTTTTAGCACTTTTGACTGCATGTTTAAAACCACAACCCATACCGACTTTGCGCTTAAGTTTCATAGTGTTTGTGACCAGCCAAGCAGCAGCCTTTTCTTTTAAACCAGTGTCCTTTCCTTTAAACACTTCCCAGGCTTGATTTTCCAATATTTCGTCCGCTTTATGTCTATCGGTTAGCGAATTACTTTTATCAAATGCTATATCATGAAATCTACAAAACTCGTCAAGTTTATTTACCCCACGTTCTCCACGTGCAAGTCTTTCTTTTAATTTAGTACCAGGTCCACAGTATCTAATGGAAAAACATATTAGTCAAATGTGAAATAAAAAAGAAATGCATACTAACCTATATCCAGGTAAGTGCACTTCCACTGGTAAATTGTTTATAAGAGAGTTGACTAAACCGGAACCTTTATTCTTGTTGACTCTTCGGTAGCGAGACATTGTGTAATACTTTTTACACGATACAACGGTATTTATAACGAAAATGAAATTTATTGAACAAAAACTTAAGCTGCCAATTTATAACATTGATACACTTGATACCATAAAATCGAGACACGGCTCTTTATTCCCGAACATGGTTCGTTCATTGGGTCTAGGTAGTTCAGGATGCGGTAAGACAAACCTGATTTATTTTTTACTCGTAAATGAAAACGGTCTGAGATTCGAAAATGTATACATATATTCTAAGACACTCGAACAACCGAAATACATGTTATTAAAACGTATTATTGACGATATTGATGGTGTAAATTTATTCACATTTTTTGAAAACGATAATGTTATCTCACCTGAAAAAGTTTTACTAAATTCAATTTTCATAATGGACGATGTTATCGGTGAACATCAAGGCGTTATCAGAGAATATTTTTCCCGAGGAAGACATAACAAAGTAGACATATTTTATCTAGCTCAAAGTTTTTCAAAAGTTCCAAAACAATTAATTCGTGATAATGCCAACTTAATTGCTTTATTCAAACAAGACGAGACCAATTTAAAACACGTGTATAATGAACACTGTTCGGGTGATATGAGTTATAGTGAGTTTAAAAATTTCTGCGTTACATGTTGGAACCATGATCGATTTTCATTTGTTGTTATTTGCAAGGACAGTGAGCTTGACAACGGTCGGTATCGTCTCGGATTTGATACTTTTGTTGTTATATAAAATAATTTGTATTCGATAGCACACCATTCGTGAGCTAATCATGACCGAAGACAGTTCAGTATTAAATGAATTAATCAAGGCCAAGGAAAATATTAAACGTAAATTTATCGCGTTGAAAAATAGAGAGGCTGAAGTTCAATCTTTAGTGTCGATTACTTTTAAACCGATCATAGAACCATTAAACAGATTACACGAGAGTAAAAGTTATTCTCCGCCATCACCCGTTGAAAAAATAGAATCGACAAATGAATATTATTATTCATTCGAACACAAGTCTACAGAGAATATTGAGTTTTGGTTGGACTCAAACGAAAGAGATAAGATTTATGGCCCAAAGAAGCTGATCAACGGTAGTATTAATTTAGGTGATAAAGAAATCAAATTTATTGAAAATACGATAATTATTGGGGATGCTTCCTATCCGTTAACAAGCGGATTAATTAGTTTATTGTTTGCGAGAATTCCCACGTTATACTCTGAACAAGATTTGAAAACGTATAAATCGATATTAATTCAAACATCAGCACACTTAACACAAGACGGCGAACGTATTAAGAAAGGTGGTATTAAGTATACAGGCATTGTAAAAAAATTATTTCCTTCTGGGGAGGGTTACAATAGTTTACAACTACAAAAACACAATTTAGTGTATTGGAACGACCCAAACGAACTCGTCGATAGATTACGTCTACTAATAGCGTCCCAAAGAGCCGGAAATATAGGTGTTTCTAACGAAATATTATCGATTTTCGAAGAGTTGAAAGAAGCCGGAATAATAAAAACAATACCAAATGTCTGTTAAGCGAGACATTGCACATGAACTCCATCGTCCGGCGAGAAAAAACTTTAATAGACGTACAGTTAATGTGTATGGCTGAAACGACTTGTGGCAAGCCGATTTAGTTGAAATGATACCATATGCAAAACAAAATAAAGGTTTTAAATATATTCTGTGTGTTATAGACTGTTTTACAAAATTTGCTTGGACATTACCTTTAAAATCGAAAACTGGAACTAAAGTCTCTCATGAGTTATCGAAAATATTAACTAATCGTTCTCCTAGATTACTTCAACTAGACAATGGTAAAGAGTTTTATAACAAGACGTTTGACGCTTTGATGAAAAAATACAAAATAAAAAAGTACTCTACGTATAGCACGACCAAAGCGTGTATTGTTGAGCGATTTAATCGGACATTGAAGGAAAAAATGTTTCGAGAGTTTACAGCCAGAGGTACACATAATTGGATTTCCATGTTACCCGTGTTAATGAAAAATTACAACTCATCAATACACCGGACTATCGGAATGACTCCTATTGAAGTAGATAGAAATCCTTCGCTGGTGGTATTGAAAAAACGCAAGACGGTCAATAAAAAAGTTAAATTTAACGTAGGTAATAAGGTCCGAATAAGTACAAATAAAGGAGTGTTTACAAAAGGTTATTTATCCAATTGGTCGATGGAGGTGTTCACTGTTATCAAAATTAATAAAACATCCCCATCAACATACATTTTAGAAGATTATACAGGTAAACCAATTGCCAGTTGTTTTTATTCCGAAGAAATAAGTAAAACAAGTCATCCTGATAAATATTTAATTAAAAAAATAATGCGTAGAAGGGGAAATCGAATGTTTGTCAATTGGCTGGGTTTTGATAGCACACATGACAGTTGGGTAAATGCAAAAGATGTCGAGACAGTTTCATTAAAACACTCGAATGACAATGTAGTCGGCAATATTAGATATTCAATGTGTTCTCGGAATCAACAATAAATACATGATTAAAGAAATGTCTGTAGTAAGCACAGATACACAGGCAGCACAACATTGGATATGTAAACACCAGCTCAATACACAAGATGCAAAAAGTCGAAGTGTGAACAAATGGCTTGAATGAAATTATCACGGATTAACATTGCAATACGGCGATGTCAAATACAAGCAATTGGACAACATTTTAAAGTCTTTACAATTCAAATATTTGTACGTGAAAAGCTTGCAGAAACAAACAGTTATCAAAGAGTTTATCCCGCACGTCACAGTCATCAACATGGAAGAACTTGGATGTCCTCGGTTGAATCAGTTATGTACCAAAGAAAATTTTCCTTGTTGTATTTTTCACATGGGTTTAAATCCATACCATTGTACATTTTATAAATTTTATGTTTTAAAGAAATGGTATGTAAATAATTCTTAATAAAGATATTATTATTATATTCAATATGTTTTTCTTCACATAATTAATAAGGTATATTGTATACAAAATAAAGGGGGTATTTACAATTTTGTATAAAATAAAAAGCAATTACTAATAAGGTATTTAAAATTTTATACAAATAAAGGGTTTTTTCATCACAATAAGGTAATTCAAAAATATTTATAGATTTACACATAGATTTAATTAAAAATTACTGCTATATATTAACTAAGACATGCATTAATTACATGTATTTAAATTTCACAACTAAATAAAAAAAAATTACAACTGTATATCATTATCTTCGATAATTTCTCTGAAACAAAACATAAAAAAATACGATTGTAAGGTATTTTAAACAAAATATCAAATTAAACTCACTTAATCATATAGTGACCATGAGCTAATGTATGAACCTGATCTTGCATGACAAATCTTTTATCATCATACCGATTCAATGCGAGTTTATGAGTTGATATAGTCTTCACCTGGTGTTTATATGACCTAAATGATACCGTATCACGATATGCCGAATTATCATTAGTGATATTATCATTGTCAAAAAACAAGCATTGTTTGTAGACATCGATTGTCATATGATTTTTCACTGTATATTTCCCCACTCCTTTAGCTTTCAACGTCTCCTTAGCACCCATTTTGAACGCGTATGACTTGGCTCTTAACGCAACCACTTCTGTGATTGTCACACCACCGCTTTCATCAGTAAAAGTGCCTGGAACTTTTTTACGAGCTGTTGAATAACATTGATGTGAAGATGGCATGTTATACGTGTCTAATTTATCCATAAATCCAGGTTTAACAATATCATCGTAGAAATCGTAAGTTTTTATTTGATGAATCTAAATAAAATAAATTAAATGAAATAAAAGTGTAATTATAATAATATGTGAAATTTTTATTCACCTGTATCCATGTATAAAAGTTCAATATCATCCTCATAATAACATAATAATTTTTCATTGTATGGTAGTGAAAATCATACATGAGGTTTTTCGATAAATCTAACACGCTAAAACCCACGAATATAGGCTTATCGAATTTCATGATGTCAATATTTATGTGAAAAGCTGAAAGTTGTTCATTGTAGATGGTATTGTCTTTAAATGTGGGTTTTTTTATTAATTTTTCTGCGCGTCTTTTATTACATACAAGTTCCATTTTCATTCTCTTTCTTACATTTTCCATTGTTTTTCCTGCAAATAAATTTATTATGAATATACAGAATACAATTTATAGCAAATACGTACACACCAAAAACACTATTATTCATAAGTTTATAAAAATCCTTTTCGAAATCATTTTTAGCCTCCTTTCGCAAATTTGTGTTTAATAAGATGTAGCTTGTAAGCCATTTTGATTGATTAAATTGAATTATTCTATGCACCTGTAACGATAATATATATATATATATATATTTTTTAATACATGTTTATATTATACACATATTTTTTATTATACTTTCTTTAAAATCAATCCTGCTTTCAAAGCTTGTTTTAGAGCCATGTAATGAACCACATAGTTGGTTTTTGACTCTAAAGTTGCCATTAACTTGGGGAATTTAGATTTTGGTGGTATTCCTCGTACGGGTAAATATGGTAAATCGTTATGCTTATCATGTAGATTCTGCGGATAGAGAACATCAACTTCAAGTGTTATACCTACAGTAGAATTTTCACACATATTGTTGAGCAAATCCAACACGCTGTCTACATCCAAACTCCCTTGGTACCAGTTGAATCCACCATAGGGTAATGGTTGCATCATTGCCCATCCATAACTACAAATAAAAAAATAATTAAACATAATGTTTTGGTTTAAACAATTACTATTTACAGATTAGTCGCATCAAAATATACTATCCATGAGTCTGGTAGGTTTCTGTTATACGTCGGAACAGTATAGTTGATAGATTTGTGGTATCGCTTAACAGCCTGGGGTTAGACCTCCACGTATGCCTTGCTCAAACATTAGTAACATGTCGCAATCGTACAATAATTCGATGGAGATATTTTAGATGTTTCCCTAAATCTTGAATTATTGTTACCTGACAGATTGTTGGCCAACTTTTCAAATCTCGATGGTAAAAATCGATATGTGTCAATAAAATTAATAATGAAATCTTTGTAAATATATTTAGAAAATGAAATATATTTCTCTTCACTATTAGGAATCACATTTATTGACTTTTCATCGAAGCCCAATTGTGTTATGATAAAATGCCCATCATAGTTTGATAAATTGTGGAAATAAAATGGTATAAATTAAGGTATTTTTATCTTTAAATTACAATTGTTGCAAATAGTTTGTTTGTATTTTCCATTGAAATGATTATGATCTCTGACGGGGGTATTTTTTTTAACTATATTTTTGTTTACAGAGAGGGCACGATCCGGACTTTTCGGCGTTTGAATGGTTAATTAAATCTTCATTTGTCATTTTTATTGGAACATTTGTTTGAAACATTTTTGCAGCTCTCCTACAAACGGTTACTAATGAATCTACAAACCTCTTGGATACTTCATTATCTGTACTATTTTCATCGCCCAAAAATACGCACGGAGTAAGAGGTATATCATATTTGTTTAATAACCATTTTGGGACATCATCACTGGGTTTGACATAAAAACAAAAACTCATTGGCACATGTTCGTGCGTTATGCAGGTTGACTTCATCGTTTCATCGGCGGATGTAAATTTAACAAGGAGACATTCAAAGTCGGCGTAAATGACCAATGGATGTCTCAGTGTATTACCCCAATTTTTAAATTTTAAAACTTCGCCTCGTTTGGGCATGCAAATTAATGTGGGCTTATTTTTCATGCATTATTCACGATGATCTCTTAGACGCTCTTCTCCGCACGGTAACCGTTGAGTGGGATGTTTTTCATATGTTGTTAAACACCGATTGCAAACTACGATAGCTTTTTCACGTGATGATAATTGAAAATTTATCAACCTTGAGAGATTAGTAATTAGACAGTAGTGCTGCTTATCTGTATTGTTGAATAGTAACAAGTCGAAGTTTTCGGATTTTTCTTCATCACATACTTTGTACGGCACTACTATATACTTGCTACTGTTTTTTTTCTTTTTCCGAATTTTCTTTTTTCTTAAGGCCGTATACATTAATTGACACATTTTTATTATTTTTTTCGAACTTTTCTACATCACCCAACGAAGTTGGATATCGTATGCCCTCGAAGTTGAATTTAGTTTTCAAATCGTCATAATAATTCGTCAACCGTCGCGGATTTGATTTATTGACGTATTTTGATAAAATACTATATTGAAAAAATTTTCAACGTTAATAGTGGTTTTTCTTCGTTCTACATCGGGTGGCAGTGGTATATATGAAGAGCCTCCAATGGGTCTATATTTATTTATATTTAATAGCAAGCCGTCAATTTGTAATAGTGAGAACCCGGAACCCTTACCTTCATAACTCATGTTCCAAAAGCAACTTATTAAATTTCGCCTTCAAAATTGATTCCAATGGTGACGTCATATATAGAGCTACTGAAGCGGTTTTAAAGGCACGATTTTCAATAATTTCCGTGTTGGGTATAATGTAAGTTGCTTCTAATTTTAGATTTATTTTTACAGGGCCGTTTTTAAGAAATTTTTTTATTACATTTATCACTTCAGGTTTAGTCTCGCATAGAAACTGGTTATAATTTAAATTACCCTCATTGAAATTTCTTTGGAAATAATTATTACACGTACCTTCAAAAGCCGACTTCAAAAGAGTCATTCCGGGGGTGTTAACTGCTTTCATACGAATATTCTTTAGCCGTTTTGATGTTGGTTGGTTGTCAGTATCCATGTAATTCAAAGTCAAAAAAAGTTCATCGTCTGTGACATCTCTCATAAACCTGTCTACTTCAGGATCTCTTTTGTCTTGCGTCTTACATGCGATACGTGATTGAACCATAGCTAAAAATAATCGTAATAAATACCGATAAAAATTTAATTTGTTAATATGTTATATTTACCATGGCTTGATGATGATATTAATTGATTCGAGGAACCAGTTGGAATATCTGGTACATAAATATTCGGGGCCAATTGCAGTTGACAGCTTTAAACGCGGAATACTTCAGTGGTAAAAGTTAATATTTATAAATATACATACCATGAATACTCTTTACATGTCTTTTAAAATTGTCCTGACGTGTAAAAGTTGATAAACATTGTCCACACCTGAATCTGATTAAATTGCCATGAAACTTCATATGTCTTTGCAAACTGTCTTTGCGTTTGAAAATTTTAGCACACTCGGAACAGGTATACATTTTTTAAACACTCAAATTTACAAAATAAATAAAAATGATCAATCCACTTGTGCTACTAACGACACACTAAACATCAGTTGACTCGGTGTTCAAAACTGACCAAAAAGAACCTCTTGCGTTTTACGTACATGTAATATATGTATTGCAAAAATATACAGTATAAACACAATTCATATTATACATATAATAATGTATAGGAAAAACGATGAGGTGATCAACTCTAAAAGAGTCTCAATAATGCAAACTAGGTGTTATTATAAAACCAGGAGTTATATTATGTACAATTATCAATTCTCTTTTCTTTTTTTTTTTCTCTCAGAAATATTGTCTTATGCGAGATTCGGCAAAAGACGTATTTATGACTGATTACATACGTATAGGTAAAAATCGTACATGTCAGTGGTGTACAGAAAAATTATTCCGTTTTTAAAAAAAAAAAATATCACCCCTTCCCACACCATCAATCATCATCACCCGTCGGTGGTCAATTCTAACGAAAAAAAAAGACAAAGAAGAAAAGACTAGTGAAAATTAATAATAATTAAAAATTATGTTGACATATGTATATTCAAATCCGTGTGTGTTCAACTTTTATAAAGTGGCTACCGTTTAACATGAAAAAAAAAAAAATGCTGACTGTTTTTAACGTTATTATTATTATATAAATGACACTTAATAAGTGACTACCGTATAAGATAAAAAAATTACTTTGTTTTCATTATTATTAGATAATAAAAACTAAGAGACACTTAATAAGTGAAATATAAGATGAAAACAAGTGCTGACTGTATCTTAAAACTGAGTGGGGCCACTTATTCGTTTATGTACAATTGTTTATAGTTCGCATCACATTATTTATCAATTCTGTTATTTTTTTCAGATGTATTATCAAATACGGTGAGTTATCACGTTATTAAAACTTAATACATTTCCATTTCGATTTTTAACCAGATATTGTTTTATCAAATCGTTATTTTTCAAAAGTATTATGAAATATGGCCTGTAATCACTTTATCAATTTAATATAATCAAAACACTGATAACAACGTCAAGTAAAAAATAAATTATTAAATGGTGTTTATCAATTTAGTATAATCAAAACACTGATAACAATGTATGATAAAAAAAATTGATAATTAAAAACTGCTAACAGGGTCAGTGGTAGAACGTTTAATTTTGGCAGTAAAGTCGAGGTAGTAGGTAGCGGGGACGGGGGTACTGAATCAGCAATAATTTGCTGTGGTGATACGGTAGGCGAAGGAAGAGGCCAAAGAGGCAAATGAGGCGGAGTTTAGAACCGGAGTTTTCATACTACCATTGATTATAAATACTAGTATTTATAATCAATGATACTACTATCACGCATTTTTAACCTGAACAATTATTAATTAAAATTATTAATAAGCAAGTATTAACATACATTTTTAACCACACCTATGAATACATTCAGACAGTCCTAAGTCTGTTAAGGGGGAAGGAAAATGTATGTAAGTACTTTAATAATAAAGAAATATTAATATGCAAGGTATTAAACTATTAAAGCCTAAAAGGTAACTGTGCGCAAACCATGTGTATGATTACGACTCGACTGTTCCCAAACGAGTGGTAGTTTTGTGCCCAAACAAGTTGCCTTTTTTGTATTAGTGCGCAAACCAGTACCGCCCATTAATCATGCTTATTCCTGCATGTTAAATACAGTGCATGCGTAAACGTGTTACTGTGTAAGTGCGTTGCGTGTAACCAGGGCCGTCCCTAGGGCAGGACGAGCGGAGCCCTCGCCCCGGGCCCCACGCTCTCACCACAGTTGGACAGGATTTATTATATTAAGTTTAATTATATGACATGTTGCGTTATGAATTTATTTACTTATTCATATTGTTGTAAGTGCAGTGTACTAAATTTGTGAAGTCTATTTGCGCACATTTGAGTTTCAAAATGCAACTGATGCTTGATAATGACATTTTTGATATTTAAGGACCCGCAATTTCACTCTGCCCCAAGCCCCGCAAATCATCAGGACGGCCCTGTGTGTAACAACTAACAGTCACATAGAACAAGTAACGACAGAACGAGAATATGGTCAGTGTTTACTTTTAAATTAATGTATAAATAGATAATAAGCTAAAATATAGTGATTGTATTTTATTGGTGTACAACAAAACGAAATTTAAAAAAAGAACCGGATGGGCCTCGCTCTGCTGTACAGTCGGGGGCGGAGTGCATCTCGTTTATAGGATAGGTCATTATTACAATAGATTTGTTAAATTTGAATGCAATGATAGATATTATTGTATACGAATAACGATTCTGAACGGAGTTAATATGTTTGTCTAGGATATAATACATTGTTATTTATAAATATTGTAAAAAGTATATTTTATTTTGAAACGATAAATATATTTTTCAATTAGGATGGGTTGGCAGTTGCATACAGCGACATAGTTTGTCAGTCTAGAATATTATACATTATATTATATTTTACATGTAATGTTATGTCAATATTCGCTATTTAAACGCTTATAAAAAAAAATTGTGCCTATGGATTTTAATAATTTTTGAATGACAATAAGAACTACTTCTGTGGAATCTTCTATTAAATTTTCAAGTATTTTGTACAAGCCGAATTTTTTTTATCACCGATTATAAAAAAAAATGTAAAAAAAATCGAACATTTTAAATGCCTATAAGTGGCTTAAAAATCAGTATAATATTTTGAAAAAAATATGACATAAAAAAAATGCCAATCTTAACAGCTGGTAAAAATTTCAAAAATGTGCGACTTATACTTTTTGAATTAAAACAAATATTTAAAATCGTTTGAGAATAAATCGCTATTTTATGCAATTTCGTAAATATTTTTAAATTTCAAACAGTCATAAAATGTTTTCCTCTAAGTCCGGTAAAAATTTTTTTAAAGATTTTTGAAGAGTAGCTTATAGATAACCTAGCGTTAAAATTTTGAACCTTTAAGTATGAACAGAAAAATGTTTATGAATTTTTATTTACAAAATAACTTGCAAATTATCGTAATTTTTACACATTTTATACAAATTTGAGCATTAAGGGCTTATAAAAAAAATTTGAGTCAACCAATCACCGATATTTTTTAGTTACGATAAGTTTAACTTATTATAAACCTTGTATTAAATTTTGAAAAGTTTTCGGTCAACCAATTAAATTTTAAAGATGTTTAAAAACAAAAATTTTACAAAAATCGAAAATTTAAATTGTCTGTAAATAAGTCAAAATATGTCAAAATACTTTGAAAACTTAACCATGTATAGAGAACGTCAATATAAAGATTTGGTAAATATTTCAAGTTGTTGCGATTTTTGGTTTTTGAGTTAGAGCATTTTAAAAAAATTTAATTTGTAAAAACATGATTTTGCGTAAAATTTCCCGTTTTTTCGTAATTTTTTTTTTCGTTTTTTTCGATTTTTTTAAAAATTATTGAAAAAGTTGGATTTTTGACTTGCCAAAGTACCATCTACATTCACTTTCCTTTCAGAAAAGTTGCTGTTTAAGCAAATCGAAGCATGTGTACTGCCAAAAAAGGTGTCGTCAGACACAAAAAAAAAATAAAAAATAAAAATAAAAATAAAAAAAAACATCATTGTAAAACCAGTTGATTCCATCATTCCGGTCAGAATCTAAAAACTTAATAATTCTTATAACTGAAATTTGAACGCTAATGAGTCAAAAATCAGAATTTGATATTGAAACATCTTCATTTCCTTCCAAGAAATTTACAATATCTTCCTCTTCGATTGAAGACTCCTCATTACTTCATTTATTTTGTGGGAGAGTAATACACACATACGATATATCACTCGTATATCACCTCTCGATTTTTTTCTTGTAGAAACCAATGGGATTTTTAATTAATTCAGTTCAACAAGAATACAAGATTAAATAATAGACTTTGAGAGTAAAATTTACTAAAATTTTCATATATTACGAAGTGTTAAATTTCAACACTCATTTTTATGACGCTGTATAACACTGTAACGAATTATCTATAAAATTATAATCTATGATGAAACTGGAAAGCCCCTGGGTCAGATGGGATACCAGCTGAACTTATAAAGTATGGTGGCTTAGAACTGCACAAAACGATTTATGAATTATGCAAGCGTATATGGATTGAGGAAAAACTACCTGAAGAGTGGAACAGGCCATAGTCATCCCGGTACACAAGAAAGGAGACAAGTTGAGCTGCAACAACTATATGGGAATATCGTTACTAAATACAGTATATAAAGTTTTCTTAAAAAATTTTTATTAGGACCCCTAAAACCACTGGCTGAACAGTGCATAGGAAGCTATCAGTGTGGCTTTCGGAAAGGCAAATCCACAATAGACCAGCTCAAAACTATAGAACAGCTCATAGAAAAGAAATATGAGTACAGACAAAATATATGGCAAGTATTTGTAGATTTAAAAATAGCCTATGATAGCGTCCATCGCGACAGCTTATACAATATAATGTATAAATTCGGCTTCCCTATGAAACTCATATCACTGACAAAAATATGTATAAACGGAACAAAATACCAAGTTAGAGTGAATTGTATATTTTCCGAAGAACAATCTAAATTTAGTAGGAGAAACAAGGAAATGATTGTGCGAAATACCAATACACTCATACAGGAAGCAAAAAAGATTGGCCTAGAAATAAATGAGGAGAAAAAAAAGCAATGGAAACGTTTCCTGAAATAGATGGAGAATACCTTACAGTAGATAGTTTAAAGCACATAGCTTCAAATACCTAGATGCAGTGTCGGACTGGCTCGAAAAGGCCCAGTCCGCGATTTGGAAAAAAGGGCCCCTAAGGCCCTAAAAGGCAAATGGCAAATGTTTTGATTAGCCCGGAAAAAAAGTTACACCACCTGTGACATTAAACATTATAAAGAAAAACACCTATTTAAATGTTGTCATAGTGTCATATATTTATTTTAATTACAACTTACAAATGTCAATAAATACATCATTTTTATAATAATACATTTTAGATTCTGAACGGAGTGAAGAATGTATTGATTTTACAATGATGTGTGTTTTTTTTTTTTTTTTTTTTTTTTTTTTTTTGTGTCTCTCGACACGTTTTGGGGCAGTAAAAATGCTTCGATTGCCTTATGTAGCAACTTTTCTGAAAGGAAAGTGAATCTATTTGGTACTTTGGGGGGTCAAAAGTAAAAAGTAAAAAATTTCCAATATTTTTTAAATGCGACGGGAAAAACCATAAAAAAATTTGGGAAAAACGGGAGTTTTTACGCAAAACCAGTTTTCGACATAATCAAATTTTTTATTTTGCTATAACTCAAAAACTAATCAATGTAAATACTTGAAATTTTCACCAAATGTTTAGATTAGCGTTCTCTATACACCATTAAATTTTCAAAGTATTTTGACTTTTATTAAGCTATTTATAGACAATTGAAATTTTCAAGTTTTTTAAGTATTTTTTTTTTAAATAACGATAAAATTTTTTTGGCTGCCTAGAAAATCTTGAAAATTTAATACAAGGTTTCTTATAAGTTGTTCCTTAACTGATAAAAAAAAATCTAAAATCGTAAGTCACAATTTTTTTTTATAAGTGCTCAAAGTTCCAATTTATACGAAATATGTAAAAATCACGATAATTTGCAAGTTATTTTGTAGATAAAAATTCATAAAATTTTTTCTGTTCATACTTAAGGTTCAAAATCTTAACACGAGGTTATCTATAAGCTACTCTTCAAAAATCTTTAAAAAAATTTCTACCGGAATTAGAGGAAAAAATTTTATGACTGTTTGAAATTTAAATATTTACGAAATTGCATAAAATAACGATTTATTCTCAAACGATTTTAAATATTTTTTATAATTCAAAAAGTATAAGTCGCAGATTTTTGAAATTTCTACCAGCTGTTAAGATTGGTATTTCCTTTATGTCATATTTTTTTCAAAATATTATATTGATTTTTAAGCCACTTATAGGCATTTAAAATATTCGATTTTTTTACATTTTTTTTTTATAATCGGTGATAAAAAAAATTTGGCTGGTACAAAATACTTGAAAATTTAATAGAAGATTCCACAGAAGTAGTTCTTAATGTCATTCAAAAATTATTAAAATCCATAGGCACAATTTTTTTTTATAAGCGTTTGAACAGCGAATATTGACAAAAAATTACATGTAAAATATAATATAATGTATAATATTCTAGACTGACAAAGATATCGGTTTTTTTTTAAAATGCTCTAACTCAAAAACAAAAAACCACAACAACTTGAAATTTTCACCAAATCTTTATATTGACGTTTTCTATACATGGTTAAGTTTTCAAAGTATTTTGACATATTTTGACTTATTTATAGACAATTTAAATTTTCGATTATTCTAAATTTTTCGTTTTTAAACATCTATAAAATTTAATTGGCAGACCGAAAACTCTTGAAAATTTAATACAAGGTTTATAATAAGTTAAACTTATCGTAACTAAAAAATATCGGTGATCGGTTTACTCAAATTTTTTTTATATACCCTTAAAGCTCAAATTTGTATAAAATGTGTAAAAATCACGATAATTTGCAAGTTATTTTGTAGATAAAAATTCATAGAATTTTTTCTGTTCATACTTAAGGTTCAAAATGTTAACACTAGGTTATCTATAAGTTACTCTACAAAAATCTTTAAAAAAATTTCTTCAGAACTTAGAGGAAAAAATGTTATGACTGTTTGAAATTTAAATATTTACGAAATTGCATAAAATAACGATTTATTCTCGAACGATTTTTAATATTTGTTATAATTCAAAAATTATAAGTCGCAGATTTTTGAAATTTCTACCAGCTGTTAAGATTGGTATTTATTTTATGTAATATTTTTTTCAAAATATTATATTGATTTTTAAGCCACTTATAGGCATTTGAAATATTCGATTTTTTTACATTTTATTTTTATAATCGGTGATAAAAAAAATTTGACTCGTAAAAAATACTTGAAAATTTAATAGAAGATTCCACAGAAGTAGTCCTTATTGTCATTCAAAAATTATTAAAATCCATATGCACAATATTTTTTTATAAGCGTTTGAACAGCGAATATTGACATAAAATTACATGTAAAATATAATATAATGTATAATATTCTAGACTGACAAATGATATCGGTTTTTTTAAAATGCCCTAACTCAAAAACGAAAAACCGCAACAACTGGAAATTATCATTAAATCTTTATATTGACGTTTTCTATACATGGTTAAAATTTCAAAGTATTTTGACATATTTTGACTTATTTATAGAAAATTTAAATTTTCGGTTTTTCTAAATTTTTCTTTTAAAAATAAAATATACTTATATAATATTTATAAATAACATTGTATTATATTCTAGACTAACATATCATCTCCGTTCAGAATCGTTTTTCGTATACAATGATACCTATCATTGAATTCAAATTTAACAAATCCATTATAATGACCTATCCTATGAAGAGTCGCAATCCACCCCCAAGTGTACAGCAGAGCGAGGCCCATCCGGTTTTTTTTTTTAAATTAATATTAAAGATATAAAAGGTAAAGCAAATTAAACAATACATATGAATAACATCTCAAATCAATAACCTTGATAGTTCAAGTTAACTTTTAGCAATAGTATTTACAACGATTTCCTTATCAACAACATAATCTATTTCAATATTTATCATTAACAGAGCTTCCATAGTATCTTGAGAAACTAATGATCTTAATTTAGTTTTAATGTTTTTAACTTTGCAAAATAATCGTTCACATGTAACTTGTGTACACGGTAACGTCAAAACAAATTTATATGTCAAGTATATATCATTAAAAGAGTCTTATTATTGAACAATTACGTACAAAATATTAAAATTGAATCTTAAACAATTGTTACACGTATTGCATTCCTAACTGTGGTCAATATTTAGTTCTGATTCAGAGTTGGAGTCATTATCAAAATATAGATCATTTTTTGAAAATGTATCATTAAAATTGTTAGTTATTGTATCATATTGAATTGCAAATTGTTGAAGTTCAGATGTTAAAACATGTACACTTTTTTTTTTTTTTTTATTTTTTTTTTTTTTATTAAACATTTTAGGCTTCAACAGCAGAGGTTATTAGCCTGACAGTAAAATTACTTGACAATTTGTTTCTTAAAATTTAGTGTTACTTATATACATTATACAATATACATATAAATAGATACATTTTACAGGTTTAGTGTTTTATAATTTTTTTAATAGGTTTGTAATGCTTAAGAATTGTATGATTTTTGAGGTTTGATTTTCGGCGAGCGCTTCTGCTATATTGGGTGAAATGTTGAGGTCGGTGCGTGTTGGAGAGTATTTTGTGCATTCCTCCACTATGTGTTTGATGGTTAATGCAGTGTGGCATGTGTCGCATATTGGTTGAGGTTCTTTGCAAATTAAGTATGAGTGGGTGAGGAAGGAGTGTCCGATTCTAGTACGAGTGATTGCTATGTCTTGACGTCGGTTAAAATAAGAAGGAGTGTTCCATTTTTTGGTTGTTTTTTTTACGCTTTTTAGTTTGTTGGTCGAAGGTATTGAGTTCCAGTGATTTTGCCAAGCTAAGAGGATTTTTTGTTTGATGGAGTTTTGTATGTCGTTGGTGGGTACGTTGTTTATTGTAGGGTTTTGGAAAAAATTTGTTGCCAGATAGGCATATTTGTCTGCTTTTTCGTTTCCTACAATTCCGGTATGAGATGGTACCCACATAAATTCTATGTTTTTTCTTGTTTGAATTAGAAGTGCTTGTGTGTTTGATGTTATTTCGTTTTTTGGGCAACATTTTTTAAGTGATAGTAGGGTACTTAAAGAGTCGCTGATTATTAATATATCGTTTGGTTCTAGTGTATTTGCCAGTTTTACCCCTTCATAAATGGCGTAGTTTTCAGCAGAGAATATGCTGGTTATTTCTGGGAGTTTGTGTTGAATGATTGTGTCTTCATTTACTACTGCTAAGCCTACCCCGTGTTCGGATTTTGATGCACTTTTTTTTGTCAATTCAGAAAGTTTTAATAGTGAGTTTTCAGATAAACCACTTTTAATATTTTTAAAATGTCTAAGGTCTAAGCAAATACAATCTTTAAGTAATTCTGAATTGCTAACAAATCTTTTTTCCATACTATTAATCATAATATCAAGGATATAATTATACGTTTCAACTTTAAACCTTTTTTCTGTGGAAACGTCAGGTCTTTCATCAGATGCTAATTCACCAGGCATTTTATTTATTTTTGGTACTCTACTTACAGAATTCTTACTAAACTTATTTTATATTCTAAAATCTATATCATTTAATTCTAATTCCTTATTCATTTTTGTTATTTGAACATTAGAAATAAGTTTATTAAATATTTCATCGCCATTATTTCTTTTTTCTTAAATTTGATTTAGTAAATTTGTTGTCATATTAAAAGCTATTGGATAATTTAATGAACGTGATTGTAAGAACTTTGATACAGGAGAACTTATAGTGTAAAATATCAAGGTAATTAGCTGCAGTTAAAATAATTTCAAATTTTTAAATGTGTATTTAGCTTTTATATCAAATTTTTATTCACTAGAAGTTATTTCCAATAAAAAATGTAAGAATAACAAAAATTGGAAATTTTTGACATTAGGCTCGTTAAACTGAATTATAGAAGATAATGCCTTGTCCTTACTCCACCACCTAGTTGCTCCAATCAAGTTCAATATTCTAAGTTTATCATGACTTTTATGCGTTTGTTTAGTTAAATCTGACCATACTTTCATTCTTTTATGAGAATCTTAAAGAAAATTAGCTGATTGTTGAACTAACCCAAAGAGATATTCAGCACTTTTGCAACATTCTGATAAAGCTACCATTACTAAATTTAATACATGACCCAAGCAGTGACTATATATACATGAAGGATTCGCATTTTTCTTTAAATGTGATTGCAAGCCATTAAAAACACCTTTCATATTAGATGCCCCATCAAAAGAGCAACCTACAATTTTATTCATATCTAAATTTATTTCAGCAAATTCTTTTGCAATTAAATTATACAAACCAATTCCACTAGAATCATAAGCCACAACTAATTTTAAAAGTTTTTCATAAACATTGTTTTTTAAAACATACCTAACACAAATAGCCAGCTGATCTAATACTGCAAAACTTTGTGTCGAGTCTACTAAAATACTAAAACTTTGGGCTTCTTTTAATTCATTTACTATTTTCTCTTGAAATTAATTACCAATAACTAAAACAATTTTATTTATAAATGTTTTTGATAGAAATGTTACTAAAGATCCTCTACCACTGATCTGAGAAAGAGTATTATTTTTTTTTTTTTACCTCTAGCTTTACGTTTTTTACTTAACCCATACAATTTTTAAGATGCATATTCAATACAACATCATAATCATTAATTAGCAATACTAGTTCCAAAAAATTTCCATGATTAATAGTCCTATCCTCTAAGCTATAAGCTGCTTCATCTTTACCACGAAAAGCTAATCCTTGTCTACCAATATACATTATTATATCAATGAGCCTTTTAATTACCAAACGGTTAAATTCTACTTCTTTGAAATGAATTTCCCTTAAATTAATATTAATACAACTCTCAATATTTTTGTTTAAGTTAGCATGCAATAGATGCATAAATAGATCATTTCGATGTAAAAAAAAAAATCTTAAATTGAAAAAAGT